>JANBXA010000077.1:2487500-2495000 GCA_030556225.1 Cricetiscus sungorus | reverse complement strand
TTTCTTTTATTCTTTCTTTCTTTCTTTTTTTTCCTTTTTTTTTCTTTTTTGCCAGATTCTGAATCACTAAGTATTTGCCTTTATCGCTTAAAAAGTGTTGTAGCACTTCCTTAGACCTCCCCCACCCTAGGATTCCCAATGGGAAATCCAGAGACATCTCAATCGTTTAACGGGTGCACGGAATGGAAACGCTATGATGTCACTTCTCTGGTTTTTGAGACTTTTTTCTGTCCTCCATTCTCAGAAGTTTAGTTAACGCCGCTCTAAAGTGGGCCCATCCTACTTTAGCCTAATTTCTGGGATCGGTAGGTTTGTATCTCTTATAAAAAGGTGGGAAACCTTAGCTTTCTTTCCTGCCTGCCCTTCCCCCTCCCTTTGTTCCTTCCAGGTATCCAGGGTTCTTACTCCCCCAGCTCCTCCGTGTCCCCCTCATCCTCTGTGGCAGCTCTGGGTGCGCCTGCCTTCAAACGTGCCTCCCCCTCGCTTTGCTGCCTTGGTAACAAGGGCGGCCTCTCCCTCAGGTCGTTAGCCCGTTCTCCAGTAGAGGCTCCAGGCGGACGGATTTGATCCCAGAGTAAAAGTCTGAACAGACCGCACAGAAGTGAGACGTCTCTAGAGAGAGACCTTAGCCTCGCTCCTCCTCCTCCCGCCCGACCCTGTTTGTCTATAATCCCCCGTTTCCCGGTCTCGGCATCCCTCATCTAACTTTCACATTTCATCTCACATAGGTTTCCATTTTCCAGATAGCATCTTTTACCTGTGAGAGCACTGCATGGAGAATTCTGCAAAGCTTACGGGGGGCCATCTGGGTTTGTCTGTCTCCTCACCTGCCCTGAGCGGTTTCTTGGGGTCACCTCTAGCCATGGAGCTGCAAGCGGGGGCTTTGGTAGAAGCACTGTAGGGTTTTATTTTCGTATTGTTTCGTTTACTTATTTTTATTTTATGTGAATGTATGTCTGCGTGAGGATGCCCAGGGATGGGAGTTACAGACAGGTGTGGGCAGCCACGTGGTGCTGGGAATTGAACCCGGGTCCTCCGGAAGAGCAGCCATCTCTCCAGCCTCCCAGAGGAGACAGTTTCTATTGTTGTAACTGCTCTGGTTCTTTTGCCTTTGTCTTCAACTGTTAGGAGATGAGTCTGTTTAAGTCACTCTTTTATGTTGTTCTGAATCTGTTATAGTTCCTTGAATTGTATGTCAAGACCCATCTTCCTTTATTTTTTAGACTAGTAGCAGTGGAGCTGGCTAAAACAACTCAATAGTCCAAATGCCCTCACTCCAACAACACAATTATCAGTCACACCAGGTGACAAGGCCCTGGCAAATATTTCAGAAGTAGCAACTCCTTGTTGCTCTAGGCAGTAGTGAGGCAGCCATAGTGGAAGGGGCAGACACCACTGCCCCTCCACAGGGTAGAGGAGTGGGCAGGGGAGGGAGCCCATTGCTGCCTAGTGGGTGATGCAAATCCTAACCCCCAGCCTAGATTCTCTCTTCACCATGCAGTGGAGAGCTCTCAGGTGACTTCACTCCAGCCTGAAGGAGAGGGGATTTCAGGCTCCATCTGGTTTTCCCTTGTTTGAATAGGAGTGGAGGCTTTCCCCCAACTGTGGTGGTTCCTGATCTCAAAGGTTTCTGCCTTCCTAGGCTGTTCTCTCCTGGCCCTTCAGTTGGGAGAGACAGTCTTAGTTAGGGGGGAGGTGTCATCACACTACCGTCTGTGCCGATGGAATTAGTGGCCTCCCTTCTATCTAAGATCCAGGAAACAGGAGGGAAACTTGAGGACTTTGCTGCTATGACCCAGCTGGTCTGCTCCCCGTCCCCTTCCTGTCTGAGTCTATTTAGTTGGTTTTATAGATGATGTTATATGTCTGGTAAAGTATGTATGCCCATTCTAGCTTCTCAGAAGTATGTCTTATTTCTGTTCTTTTTAACCCCTTCTTTGAGATAATAGTTTCTCCTTACGAAAGAGAGCAAAACTGAGGTGATCAGGTAAGATGCAGTTGGCAAGGGGCCAGAGAGACGGCTCAGTGGTTAAGAGCACCGGCAGCTCTTCCAGAGGACCCGAGTTCAATTCCCAGCGCCCACGTGGCAGCTCACATCTGTCCTGTAACGCCAGTTCCAGGGGATCCGACACCCTCACACAGACACACAAGCAGGCAAAGCAGCAATGTACACAAAACACAAATAACTAAGGTAGGAAGCTGGTACGTAATCGTTACCGCCCAAGGAACCCTGATGAGTTAAGGAGGACGTGCGGCCTCGACCTGAGTAGCAAATGTTATCCTTTAGGCCCCCAAATTCCAAGAACATTGTTGAGCATAGTTTTGTCTTTTGCCATGTGGCAGATGCTCTCAGCGGCCAAATGTAGCAAATGCTAAATATCACGCCTGTTTTTTACAAGTGAGGCTTGACGTACAATCAGCTACGTTCTGGGTTAGAACTCGTTCTTAGTGTAAGATCAGATAGTGAAAGTATAACTGCCATCCTGACGCAGTCCTCTATAATCAAAGCAAATGCCTGTGGAAGGATCCTATGGGTAGCAGCCCCCTCTGACTCACCTGCCTTCATGCTCCCCGGTGTCTGTGATGTATGGAAACAGGCACTGTTCTTTAATTGCATATGATGTAAGCTGTGCCAGCATTATGAATCACAAGACAATGAAATGTTTCATGTGGCTTCAAAGCTTCGGAGCTCTTGGGCCTGAGGGGAAAATGCATTCCTGGCCAGTGAGGTGTTACAAGATGGTGTATCAATTTCTATCATTTCAAGGTATACAATAGCACCTTTCCTATGACCACTGATGCTGTCCTGTCCATTGATCAAACGGACAGCTGTGATGCCATCCTCCAATCCATCCTTCCTTCTGATCTCTCGGTGGGTCTTTCTAGATAGTTGAGAAACTATCCGGTCCAGTCTCTTGTAGTTTGTGTTCTGTTTATATCTCTCCTCAAATTTCTGGGTGTATTTTAGCAAATAAGCTTGGTCTTTTCTCACTGTCCAAAAGACACCCCATAAGAGCACTCTGATTGAAAGCCTATCAGCTTGGAGTTGGAACGTAAATCAAGCTAACTCAAGCTATAGTGGCTCATACCCTTAATCCCAGCACTTGGGAGGCAGAGCCAAGTGATCTCTGAGTTCAAGGACAGCCTGGTCTATATGATGAGTCCCAGAACAGCCAGGGCTACATAGTGAGACCCTTCTTGAAAAACCAAAACAACAAAATTGAATGTTAGTCAAAAGACACAAAATTCAGCTGGGCGGTAGTGGCGCTCACCCTTAATCCCAGCACTGGTGGAGGCAGAGGCAGCAGATCTCTGTGAGTTTGAGGCCAGCCTGGTCTACAGAGCTAGTTCCAGGACAGCCTCCAAAGCAACACAGAGAAACCCTGTCTCAGAAAAAAAAAGAAACAAAAAACAAAATTCAAAATTCAGTCAAATAGACAGAATAAGTTCACAGGACCCATTGCGTGAGACAGCAGATTGTATTCTTAAATTGCTAACACAGGAGATTTTAGGTATTCCCACCCCTGCCCCGTGATAAGTATGTGAAGCCTTATGTGTTAACTGGTTCTACTTAGTTATTCCACAATATATACATTTATTCCAAAATAACGTGCTATGTAGTATAAATGTATTTAAGTTTATTTGTAAGTCAAAACTTTATTCTCTTAACTAGTGTGCTGTGAAGTGTCTGGCTGATGCTGATGCTCAGGGATGCTGATGCTGATGGTCAGGGATGCTGATGCTCAGGGATGCTGATGCTGATGGTCAGGGATGCTGATGTTCAGGGATGCTGATGCTGATGGTCAGGGATGCTGATGCTGATGGTCAGGGATGCTGATGCTGATGCCCAGGGCTGGCTTCATCTCCTGAACTCCTGCAGAGCAGTAAGATGGTGTGCATAAACCTTAACTTCTAGCCATACTCCCTGCATTTCACCTTATTTTTTGCACTTAGATTGAAATATAGGAAATTTTATTAATACTCAAACATTTTTAGAACAAACATTTATAGTTTTGTATGAATATCTGTCTTTTCTTATCCATCTTCCTCTATAAACCTATAATGCTCTCTTATTGGTCAAATCTTCAAAACTCAGAAGATCATACGACACACAGAGTAGTATCACAGAAGAAGGGATTCGGTCCCAGCTGTCTTCTAACATAAGCCCAGTGCTTTTTGACTGGGGTATCTTTTAAATATCACTTTGTTCATTTGCTGTGGTATTTATCTTGACTCTGTTGTTGTTTTATTTTATTTTATTTTTTTCTTTTCTCTGTGTAGTCCTGGCTGTCCTAGAACTCGCTCTGTACACCAGGCTGTCTTCAAACTCAGAGATGTGCCTTCAGAGTGCCCAGTGATAATTATTTTGTAATAGCATTAGGAGACAGTGGAGAAGTGCCTTAGAGACCGAGTTTGAATTTCCCTGTTTACTCGGGTTTGGAAGAAATAAACCCAGGTTTAAAAAAAAATAAATTTTTTTCAATGTATATTTCTCTTTTCAACATTAATAAATCGGTGTGTATTAAGCACCTACAAGATGCGGGCTCTCTTTGAGATGCCAGAATACAGAAAAGCGAACAGCGAAAAAGTAAAAAATAAATATCTACATTGGCCATAGAAGCATTAAAAAAACAATTTACACACAGAACCATTAACTGATTCCCTTCTTGAACGGGGGCCCTACACCTCACCATTAAACCAACTCTGAGGGCTGAGGAACACAAGAGACCAAGATTATCCTTTGGCCATGACTTGTTCTTCAAAGTCGAAGTGATGTGTATTTCATAACCTTTACATCGCTTATATTTATTAAGGGTGGTTCTTTGTGACATCCCCATGACTTGTTTATATGCTTGGCAAACATTTGCTAAGGGCCTTCTTGTGTACCGGGCCAGTGTTATCTACTGAAGGGAGTGCAGTGTGTAGGATGTATTCCCTGACCCGGTGTGTCTCACGGTGAAGACATGTTAGCAATTATAAAATACGGTAAAGGCTGAGTAGAGAGAGAAACACTAGGTCCTTGGGCAGTGGGCATGAAGGGGATCAGAGAAAGGTTATATTTGGAGAACCAATATTTGGGTTGAGTCTTAAAGTATATGTGATTTTTCAAGGCAGAAGAGGCAGAAGGAGAAACCACTATAGAATGTTACTCAGCTTCTATTACCCAACCCTAGCTGGAAAGGAAATAAAGATAGAAGAATATTATTTTAAGATGTGTTTCATTTGTTGTGCTGTGGAATATTTGTTTAATGATGAAAAGATGTGTTTACATTCTTTCAGTTGCATTTGTTTAACTCTGTGAAGCCGTGTTACTTTGCCTGTCTAAAATACCTGATTGGTCCACTAAAGAGCTGAACAGCCAATAGCAAGACAGGAGAACAAAGAGGCAGGGCTGGCAGGTAGAGAGGATAAATAGAAGGCGAAATCTGGAAGAAAGAGAACAAGGAGAGAGAAAAGAAAGGGCAAGCCACCCAGTCACACAGCCAGACGTTGAATAAAAAGAAAAGAAAAGATATATACAGAAATAGAGAAAGCTAAAAGCCCAGGTGCAGAAGATAGATAGACAGGCAGACAGATGATAGATAGATAGATAGATAGATAGATAGATAGATAGATAGATAGACGGATGATAGACAGACAGATGATAGATAGATAGATAGATAGATAGATAGATAGACAGATGATAGATAGACAGACGGACAGATGCTAGATAGATAGGTAGATAGATACATAGACAGACAGATGATTGATAGACAGAAAGATAGGCAGACAGATGATAGATAGATAGACAGACGATAGATAGAATAGATAGATAGATAGATAGATAGATATAGATAGACAGACAGACAGATGGATGGAGATAGAGAAAAGCTGGCAGGAAACAAGCCAAGCTAAGGCCTGCGTTCCTAAGAAAGAGGACAACTCTGTGTGGTTATTTGGGAGCTGGGTGGCGGGCCTCCCAAAACATGAAAAGCAAAGAGCCAAAGAGTGAAAACAGCAACAGCAGCAACTGTTTCGTCAAGGCCAGACGGTGGCATTTCACAGCCCTTAACTCTGTCTTCCAACTCTTACACGTGTCTTGTTCCCTCATCTGTAATGAGCCTCAGAGACAGTAGTGTAAACATTTTGCTTATGGCTGAGTCTTAAGCACTGGTTTTTGCTTAGCACCTTGCTCAGCCCCGAGCCTGCAAAGAAAGGCTTCTCTGGATGGAGCCGAGAGTAGCTTTCGTCCATGCACATAAGCATACATATTTACAAAGTGGTTGATAAAATACATATTTAGAAGTCAGTTTGATGCTGTGCCAGTTTAGTTACCCCCACCTGGCCTGTAAGCTCCTCAGACATGGGTTGTTAAGGAGGCTTACAGCACCAGGCATGGGTTATCTTCCATGGAGCAGGGTTACATCGGATTAGAATTGGTTATCCCCGTAACAGTCATGCCATTGTTGTGTACGTCTTCTCTGGAGGTTTGCTCCTTCCTTCCTTCCTTCCTTCCTTCCTTCCTTCCTTCCTTCCTTCCTTCCTCCCACCCTCCTTTCCCCCTCCCCTTCCCTCCCTCCTTCCCCCCTCCCCCTCCCTCCGTCCATTCTCTCCTCCTTATTTTCTTTCTTTTTTGTCATAGAGTTCACAGACAGGTAAGAACAACAATGTCTTTCGTCCGCCAGAAGTCTGTATAGCACCACGCATGACTTTGACAGCTAGCCAACAGGTTGGAAATTTCCAGCTCAGTTCCTGCTTACTTTCTCTTTCAGCCTAAGTGTGTGTTTTCTTCAGAAATTCTCTAATTCTGGTGGACAAGTAAGAGCCTGTATTGTTTTGGGAGTAGCTGGGGCCTCCCTGATCATCTCCTAAGGAGATATCCCACACCTAGGTCTTAGACATTTGTTTATTAACATATTATTTATGGCATCAGCACTATCTAGCTGTGCAGGGTAACTCTCTTGAATCTCTCTTTTTGTACAAGGGAATTAGAAAGGGCATTTCACGGAGAGGGGAGAGTAGAACATAGATAAAAGGAGAATACTGAGGAAGTATACTGTGGAGGAAATGTTTAAACACAGAGGGAAGTAGAAGGGTTGGGAGATGAGGGTGTGTGAGACGGCTCTGGACTCCACCTCTTATGGCCAGGCTAATTTTTTTTTTTTTTTTTTTTTATGTGGAAGGCCACTTAAACATCAAAGGATCTACCCAGGCTAGAACAGATAAGAATTTTCAAACTGGAAGATAAGGTTACAGTCGATGAGATATGAGAGTTTCAGGGGGCAGCCTACTGTGACCCCTGGGTTTCCGAGTAGATATACAGTGACAGCAAAATACAATACAATTTTAAGTGGTACTTCTTTTCCCTGCTTTTAATACAAGCCCAAACTTGAGGACATATTATGCTTGATGAGCTACTTCATTGCCAGTGTTATTTGGTGTTTTTGTTTTTCTTCCTCTGTGGTATATTGTTCACAGGGCAAAAACCTTGGGTTCAACATAATCTGGGGAGATGAACAA